>JARHVA010001344.1:2082500-2107500 GCA_037957365.1 Torreya grandis | reverse complement strand
TAATAGAGAATGTGTACTAACATGATGATGGGGAAGAGGAATTTAGGGCCATTAAGGCTGCATGTTGGTTCCATTCCTGTTACTATGATATATATACACTACTAGATGAACATAAACATGGGAAAAGTGAGTTGATTAATGCTTTTGTACTTCTATACCATTATGATTTGATCATGGTTATGAAATATACTAACATGAATATTCTATGGTATGGGTTTGATTATATTGAAAGGGTAATTCACTTCATGATCCTATAGATTATGTTCATTATTATTATGATGAATAATTATGTGTGTGATCTAACTAGTATTGGATAATGGGGTATTTGTTGAGATGGATCTAATGATCTATGAAATACCACCATAGTAGGTGACACTGCCACATCCACAAGTGTTATTGGTTGTGAATCTAATGACATGTATATGGGTGATGGAAAAAAAAAGGTGCATTACCATGAGGCTTGGAAGTGTAACTTGGGGTCATGATTAGTTTCTTACTGGTTCCCTTCCTATCATCATTTTTATACACGCATGCTATTGTATGCTCATGAAGGAGAATCTTGGGGCCTAATGGGTTGCTTGTTGGCTTCCCTTCTTCTATATACTCAAGGAAGAACTTGGGGCCATGATTGGATACTTACTAATTCCCCTCATATTATTACAATGATGTATACACAATGTTGATGGACTTGAGGAGCAACTTGGGGCCATGATTAGCTGCTTGTTAGTTCTCCTCGTCTTTTTAATATGGCATATGCACACTATTTGATGGAATCAAAAGACGATCTTGGGGCTATGAGAGGCTACATGTTGGTTCTATTTCAACAGTAAATATAAATAATCGACATTCACGATTAGATTTCATGATGGTAAATAGATGCATTTGTCTTGTAGCATGTGTCCATGACAACATCATGGGTTGGTAAGGCCTTATTTAATGGATTCATTTTGATTATTTATATGTATACTCATAAACAACTTAACATACACCTTGGACTATAGGTGGAAAAAGTGAAGGTGGAAGGTGAAAAAGCATTATATTTCCTTAAAAATTGTGATTGTTATAAGATTTTTAGTGAATGCATAAATGAATATTTGCATTATAATCAACATAATCATCATATTAAATATGCATTTGTTGAGATGAATGTCTATGATTAAAAATACATGTTTATATATAAGTCTAATTTTTGTGAAGGTATTTGGAAAAATATCGTAATCTTTTCTTTTGGTGTGTTTTGAACCACTTGACTCTAACTAGTGTCATGCTATTGGTACTTATATTCTTAGTGATAAATTGTTAATAACCTCATATATCCTTTTAAAACTTTTTTTATGATTGTAAATGTGTTGTCCCTTTTATGGAAAAATAATAATTCTTGACTAACTCACAAAACTTGAGTTAATTTCCCATATTTATGTGTTAATCTTGTATCCGAAGAGGATCTCCATTAGCCCATGATATCTCACCTAGATGATAGTCTATGAACAACCTTCTTGTTAGCATTTGTGTTATGATTATGCTAAAAAGAGTAATTTATTGATAAATAAGAAGTGGTTATTAGGATAAACCTTCTCACAAAATTTACCATTCTTTTAAACTCCTTGAATCAATTAAAAGGGTAACCAAAATTAAAGACCTTTTTGAAAACCACAAATTCTTACCAGTGCATGGGCATAGCCATGGTGGTAATATTTTGATGACATCAATTCATGGGCATAGCCATGGTAATAACCATTTTGACATACTAAATACTCTGAAAACCATGCTAGGGTCTATATTAGTGATGTGTCCTACTATGAGTTTTGATCTTATTTATAGATAGAGATTGGATATCTTCCTTGGATGGATTGCATGATACATTTAGTGGATTGTAAACATAAATGATATCCTTCTCATCATAGTTTATTCATATAAATATTATTTATATAACATGATTAGTTGTTTTATATCATTATTTCATGTTTATATTTTAATACATATACATATACCTAACCATGAAAGGGAAATATTATTATACTACTTGAAATAATAATAATATTATTATTATTATTATTATTATTATTATTTTATTTTATTTTTTTTTTTTTGGTTGTTTGCAAATATAAAAATTTGCTAGTGTATGATCAATATAAATTATGATGATGATATACATGTGTGTGCATCTGCTTGTATAAAACAATTATAATTGGATACAATTCATACACCCTCACTGAAAATCCTTGCTTGCCTTGCAATGTTGTATTGTTTATTTATTTCTTTATATATCGTGTAGAGATATTATTATACCAACCTAGGGGATCTAAAATATTTTTTGGACATAATAATGTACCACATTAAGAAATGAGTATAAAACATGCCCTATTATGAGTTATACCTTAGGTAACTTTGAAACATAGAGGGATTTAGAGTTTTAGACATGATTCGTGTGAGGAAATTTATTCATAAAAATTAACTTTTATGATAACTTTGTGAGATTAATCTCTTATTCATTTCAAAATTACATGACACTTAAAGGAAAATATTTGACTTGGTTAAATAAATATAACCAAATTTATTGTGTAAAATAAGTGAACTTAATAATTCAATAGAAAATTTATGAAAAAATAGATTTATATAAGATTTTATTGATCCAATTTGTGGATTTGGATCTAATTCTAAAAGGGTTAAAATATTAAATCAGATGCAAATTTCACTTCCCTTGGGGACATAGAAAACAACTATGTAATTATTGACCTCAAGAATTGTTCTAGATGGATTACATTAAGGATGATGATTTTATAAGGGGAAGGGGATGTCATGCCCCACCGTATGATACAAGGATTTGTGGGATATCATCCTTATTCCCTCATTATTTTCATTCATTCATGTGTGTGTGTGTGTGTGTGTGTGTGTGTGTGTGTGTGTGTGTGTGTGTGTGTGTGTGTGTGTGTGTGTGTGAGAGAGAGAGAGAGAGAGAGAGAGAGAGAGAGAGAGAGAGAGAGAGAGAGAGAGAGAGAGAGAGAGAGAGAGAGAGAGAGAGTGTGTGTGTGTGTGTGTGTGTGTGTGTGTGAGAGAGAGAGAGAGAGAGAGAGAGAGAGTTGAAGAGTCTACATTGTGTCCTAGCTCTGACATAGGAAAAGGACTAGTGTGTATTGATATTGTGATTATGATAACATGATTAGTTCTATCATATTATTTTATGTTTTACCATGGATTGAATTTTGACTTAATATTATAATATGTATATTAGTATAGGTAGGCATATTTATCATAATACCTAAGTTAATTATCTGCTATCTCTACCCAATCAACAAGATGATCGATAAACAAAGGGTACATATCTGGGATGATTATTCTTTGTTTATTTTTCACTTTATCTTTGTTGGATTTACCATCTTATATTAACATATTATAATTGATAAGAGACATTATTATATTTATTATTAATTAAATTGTTCACTTTCACTTACCAATAAGAATAGTAATGCAAGTTGAGGATTGACCAGCTAATATTGTATGTTTATCACTCATTATGATTGAGAGAGTAAGAAATTAATCTAGAATTGAAACCATGTAATAAGAATATTATTTAAGGAATCTAAGGTAATTTTTTCTTTCAAACCTGAGAGATCTAGTATAAAATGTGATTATGCTTCATTTTAATAATCCCAAACAATGATGATAAAAGCTTAAAGAACGAGTTAATACTAATTCTTTTCTCCCTAATTTATTTATTAAAAATAAGTGTAAGAAATATTCCCCTAAAAAAAATAATACATATTGCAACATACCCTAGACATGTTGTAAGGTATTGATATATAACATTATGATTGCTAGACTTCGGTAATATAGTGAGTTACTAACTATTCAGATGGGTGGTAATCATTTTATTATGTTTGCATTGGGTATGCTTTTTGTGATTTTATTAAAGTAAATTTAAGAGGGCCCAATATATGACACCCTTTGTAGTTAATGTAGAAGAAGGGGGCTTTGGGAAAAGTGCAACATATGTTTGCTTGGGAGATATCTTGGTATTAATTTTCCCCTTGGAGATTGTTATGAGCATGCTTTGAGAAGCTAAATTTAATGAGTGGGCCCAACATTTTTTTGGAAGAATATTTATTGAGATCTTATATTATTTAATATAGTTCTAGATAATGTTAAAAAAAGAAATTTCTAATGCACTTGGGACAGTGAAACAAAGGAGAGACCATCTTTAAAAAAATAAAAAAATGAAATTTCAATTTCCAAAAATCTTTCTTATAGCACCTTAACTGACCACACATCTCTCCTATAGAATTTTAGATGCTTCCCAAGGTATTTTAAGACTGCCTTGCATTGAAATACTAACCCTACAGTGCATCATTGATTATTTGTTTATAATAATAATAATAATAATAATAATAATAATAATAATAATAATAATAATAATAATAATAATAATAATAATAATAATAATAAAACTAGAAAAAAAAAGATTTAAGATGAGAAATTAAGGAGAAATGAATTGGGGCAAATAGAAGTGAATTGCTAGAAGGAGCATAGCTTGGGATACCAACATGTTAAAATCCATGTTCAACTAAGTGGATTCAAAAGGAAACTACCTATTGGGCTTGTGAAAAGTGTTGGACAAGGAAAAGAACTCTTCGTCATTCAGGCATGTTTTGTGAGAATTTCCATTGATGTGCAGAATGTGGAATAATTTATTCTAATATCCCCTGGATTAAATTATTGTTCTATTCATGGATAAAAATCTCATGTTTTATTTTATATTTGTGTAGTTAGTTATCAGAATTTAAATCCTAGTAATATAAATTATGTGTTATGTTCAAATAATTATGTGTTCTATTCAATTTTTGGTTTAGGATGCACAACTTATACATTTGGGACTTGATACTTCTAATGAAACTAAAATTTTCCATTAAATCTTCTCACTGTAGAAACTTTTAAAAATAAATAAATAGATTAATTATTCCCTGTATGGCTATGTTAATGCATTAAGTGGTACTAGTAACACGTTAGGCTACCAATTGAGTTACACAATTATTTGTGATAAGGCTAGACACTATGTCATTTAACCCCCAAAGGAGTTATACAATTTTCTTTGAGGCATTTAATTCAAAAATATATGTGTGATAAAAAAATGGGGGGCATGTAGCAAAGCGTAGCCCATGTGTGCTTTACTGCAGCAGTAATTTATCTCAAACAAAATTTGTTTGCATGTCTAGATTTTTGTTTGATGTTCATTGCACCCTTCCACCTTCAATTTCAATAAAATTTATAGCCTATTCTGCACCCCACCATCAATTTTATCCAACCATGTATATAGGATTTCCTAGGTTACTAATAGGCATGACCAATAAATAAATAAAATAAAAATAAATTATTGATACTTGTTAATATTGTATGGTTCCATGTAAATACTATTGCCATGCTCTTCAATATTTGGTTATATAGGATTTTTTTAAAGAGAACTTTCATGTTCTATTTAACCATGTAAGAAGGCTTGTGTTAGGTTTCAATATTTATTTGATGACAATTATCCTTTCCCCAAAGGGATTGTTTAGAATAATGGAATTGGAGGAATGGTTTTGTGTGGTGTGGTAATATTTATATTGATTATATAAAAAAAAAATCTTTCTATATTCATATGCTGAGAAAAATAATTTACTATGTGGCATATCATAGGAATGCATTTTTTATTTGATCATTATCTAGTATACTATAGATTGAATTTAAGTGATTGTTTCCATTTATATATCCCAAATAGATGTTGATCTCACAGTACAATTTTGACATAGATTTGATTGCCTTAAACTTGTAAAATTTTGGGGTTAGAAGAAAAAAGTTATTTGTGTTTTAAATTTATTTTAATTTTTTTTTTTTTAAATTGCTTATAAACTAAAAATACCTCTCATTATTTTATTTTATACAACTGAATTTGATAAGTTGTGTAGTTGTTGGTTAAGGAAGTAATCAATAATCTTAAACTATTTTTTTTCCTTGAGGAGAACATTGCCAACTTTACGCTAAGAAAACATGTGTGTGATTTTAGTGTAAGGTAAGGTTGATTGAGGTGAATAAAATTTAAGGATTGGGAATTATTTAGATGTTCTCTTCTAATCTTAAAATTTTAAATCTGAAATAATATTTTATTTTTTTACTTAATAATATTGAATCCTTTTCTCTTGATCTTGTTACAAGTTATACAAAGAGAGAAGTGTGTTCTTACAGTACCAAGGTATCCTCCTTGGAATATTATGTATCTTGGTTGATCATATTCAAATTTAAAAGTATTAACTAAATAGTGTCCATTGTGAAGATGAGGTGTCACAAGGTTTGGGCCTATCAAAGGAATGCAAGATAACTTAATATGTTACGAAACTAATCACTCAAGAAATTCAATGATATCAATCTACCTTCTTTAATTAATAATCATTTGGGTCCTTTTGTGTTTTATTTCAAGTATTGTATCCCTTAGATTATATAGCATTGTTCTCTTATTAAAGCTAATTATTAAAAGGATCTTCTTATCTCATGTTGATTCCTCATGTCAATTCCCTTTTTACTTATAATTTCTTAAGCAATTTATAATTATCCCTTGAGTAATACACTAAAATTTTCATTATATCCAACTCTGAAAGAGGGATAGGATGTTTAATATATTTTAAAATATTTAAATTAATAACTTTAACTAAATAGATTTAGCAATCTGCAGTACTAATCTTTCTAGCAGAGATCTAGTGTGTATATATATAAGCACCTTAACCTCAACTTAACATAACATTAGATCATGTGAAGAACACCTTAAAACCCCTTTCATTAAATTGAGTAATTCATGATAAATTTAATCCTAGGTAGAGGATATGCTCACTTGTTATAACTTTCCAACTACGATCTCTCATCTAGAACATTGGGTGGCTTAAGATTGTAATTGGGTTAATTAATGAATTAGCATAGTTATGTTAGAACTTTTATCATACTTGATCAAGGTATAACATTTCACCTTCCTTTTAATTGTCTCCATCTTAGAGAAATAAAAATATATAAGGTTAAATAAATAAATATTATTCTTGAAAATTAAGAAAGTGCATATATTTTGATAAACTTAAAGTGGTAATAAATGATGAATAACTAATGAAGTAGACAATTATGGCTTGATTATTAGTATATATAGGTAGAATCTACTATTCATTTAAGGATGATGAAATGCACAAGATTTCATTGCTCATATTGTTATCCCTATGTTATTTTAAGAAGGTTTAGCTCTCTTAAAACTATTTTGGAAACAACATCATTACAATACTTTAAATAAAAAAATTAGACTCCCTAACGTGTGATGATTTTATTTGTGATCTAATGACTAGCCATGTGGGAAAAATAAACTCTTCATTTGTTTGGGTTTTTAGACCTTGTTATCCTCACATTTTATCATAACTAAGGGGAATTTTTTTTCTAGATATAAGTGCTTGTTTAATTTTTTATCACGTAAGGAGATGTAGAGTTATGATTGTGTACAAAATTCTTGAGCTAGGTTGCATCGATAATAAGAACATTAGCTATAACATAAGCTGAAATTTTGATGATTGATCTAATGATAATAATTTTAATGGGATCATAGATATTACAAGTCCAGAGGACTTCTATCCTACCTTATGGTGGCTCTTAGATAGCAGGGTCCTTTCACTCATAGGATTGTTATCTTCCCTCTTATTTGGGACCATATATTTATATAATGGATCAGATTTTTTTTAGATTGAGAATTTTGTGTATCCCCATCTATATGATGGATAAGAGTGATATTTATTACTACCAATGCTAGATATCACCTAAAATTTCACTCAATAAATATGTGTAAATGATACCGTAAACATTTTAAATATTCCTTGGGAAATGACATAAAAACATTGGGGATAATGACCTTGAATACATTCAAGGATAGTGAGTATTGATATGAAGTCTTGTTTCTAATTAAAGCAATAAAATATGTTGTCTTCTTCCAATGTGATGCTTAAAAAAAAAAACTGGTTGTATTTTTAAGTGCATTGCTAGAGGGTTTTACACAAACCCTATCCTCATTTTTAGTTATATAAATAGTAATTGAAATTAGTCAATCTTAATTTAATTCTTACATTCAAATATACATAGAATATGATATATATATTATGTAACATGAATAGTATCAACATTTAACATGTATAGATCACATAATCTAAAATAATTTAAAACATTATAATGAACCCAAACATTATTTTAGCATGGCAAACCCTAAGTTTACCTTAGGGTTTCATTCTTCCTTTTAAAGATTTCATATTTCTATGTCAAGGTTTAATATCTAGGTTCTAATTATCTATTTTCACTTAAGTCATAATGGAAAGCGTAATTTATGTGGATTCTAATAAAGGAAATGAATATCCTAATTTTCGTGATAAATTTGATGGCATAAATAGCTCAAAGAATTAAGTTACTATCTTAAAATAAATTTTCATATGATTGATGCATATTTACATGTAACTATAGATGAAATTAAAAAGACTTCTAATATTGTCACATATGAGAAACAAATTGAGCCCTTCAATGATACTAATTTAAATTTTACAGTTAAAAATTTTACAATAAGTGTTCAGACCACTACTTCTATTATTACTATACACATATCTACATGTATGGTTACATGTGATGCCTATTGATAGTGCAGAGGAAACATAAGGTTTTATTCATATTTCTATGGTTATACCTATATAACATAGTTTTGTGCCTCTTAGGATGTCTACTCACATGATATTATCCATTGTTACACATATTTCTATGCCTACTACTCAAGACCTTCTAAAAAATTATATAAGATCTTCAAACTAAGGTTTCAAAACTAGGGTAAGATTCTTCTAAATTAAGTCATTCAAATGATTCTTAAGCATTGTTACAAAATATATTGGCCCTAAATATTTTATCTTGTCCATTACCTATAGTAATTGTGACACTTAAGTTTACATTACATGATGGTAAAAGTGATCTAGAACAACACCTTAAAGCCTTTCATGTAACATGTTTGGACTACAAATCTAATGATAAGTTTTTTATTAAGTTGTTCTCATAGATACTTAAATACTATACATTGTGATGGTTCTATGAACTCCCCTTCTAATTGTTTCATGCCTTCAATCCCTTGGTTAATCAGTTATTAGTACACTTTTTGATTAACATCAATGAGAAGATGTATTATGCTCATATTTCAAAACATAAGGACCCAAAGAAGCCATCAGTGATTATGTGTTTCATTATGATATTATTCTCTATGGGATAAAAAAACCTATGACCAATAATGAGTTGATAGACATTCAAGCAAATCTTTCTTACTTCACTCCATGATTCCATTATGTTCAAGCAGTTTTAATATTTTGATGAGTTATGCCATATTTTCAATGACCATGAAGTTAGGCTTATGGTGATTGTATGCTTAATTTAGATTTTAGGGGATAAGATATAAATCCATGAATATGAATATTATGAGATATGACTCTCTTCTTAGTGTTACACCCTGATTTTCTCACTAAATTGATTTACCTAATTATTTGTGGATTATTGTGGTTGTTAAATTAATTTGTTACTTTTTTTAACTAAATTTTAAGTCATATGTTCTTATAAGATAGATGTATATTACTTATATTTCATGAGTTCATTATTATGAGATGGATAATTATGAAGTTTGTACATAATTATTATGCTACATTTGTTGCTATAGCATTATTTTATATGTATCATGATATACTTGACTAACTACCTTCTTGTTGTGAGTTGGATGCAAGAGAGTTCATCTCTTAGAGCATGAAAGAGGGAGAGAATCATCGGAGAGGGTGACATAGATGGAGATGGTGAAGGATGACCAAAAAAATTGCTAAGACCCATGCATACACAACATTAAATTTAAATGTTATATGCATTGTATATTTGGATTGTCAGAGTTAGTATGTTTTGAAAGTTAATTACAGTTAGATATTGAAGTTTGCATGTTTTAAATGTTAGTACATATATATGAGATAAATATTTTATGATATTTCATTTTGTATATTATACATAGACTTAGTGCTTAAGGTTGCAGTATGATTATATAAGATTACTTTATTCATGTTTGTTTATGATTACAAAAACGTAAATCTAATAGATGATATCTAATTACTCTTTTATATAGACTAGAAAATGTCTTAGTAACATTTCAAAACATTAAGCTTTATATGATTTATATTTGATAATATCAATATATGTCAAGCTATTAAAATAATAAAAGACATATATAGCCTATATACACTAGTAACGATGCAAACAATTATCTTGTCATAATTGAAAGTAATAATTGTTTGGTCTCTCATAGAGAGATAATCACCTTTATTTTATATTTAAGGAGGTTGAAATATCATAAAACACTATCTTATAATCTAAGCCTAGTATTTGATTGACATGCATAGACTACATAGAGATTTAAAAAGTGTTAGTTATCATTTTTTATAATGACTAAAGTGGACTTGTTTAGTGGAATACTCAAGTTTGAAACGTAGTTGGTCATGTAAAGTTTTGAATTGAATAAAAATAATAATTAGGTAAATTAAGGAAAGACTAAAGTTAGAAATGAGGGCTTTTCTAGTTTGTTAATAGAAAGATTAGTGAGTTTAAGAAAAATGGGGATTATGCATGAACTGTTAACTACGAGTTAATCGATGCATGTAAATTTTGAATGCGAAGGGATAGACAAGGAGAATATTGATAAGAGGCAATCCATGGAGGAGGATGAGACATGAAGAGAAGAGGAAAAAGGGTAGAGAAAGGAATTAAAGGAATTATGGATCATTTAGTTTCAAATTTGGAAGCAATTTGAGGTTGGTAATGTTAATTTATATTACATTATTTAAGAAATTATGTGTATGGTTGGAAGAAAAAAAAGGGTTTAGAAAATGAATTTAAATTATATATGATACAAGATTATCCCTATAGATGGCTTGGCCATCCGCAGAGCTAATCCATTATCCTCTAAATCCTATGATTATAAACTTGTTTTGTATAAATTTGGAACCCTAAATGTTATATAGGTTCAGTTTTGCTTAGATTGTATGGTGCCCTAGCTCCAGATAGAAATCTAGGCAGATAATTTTGATGTACATAATTTAGACTAAGTTTTAAAACCATATATATATATATATATATATATATATATATATATATATATATATATATATATATATATATATATATATATTAAAAATTCTCCAAATGGGTGTGTGTGTGTGTGTGTGTGTGTGTGTCTATATATACACACACACACACACACACACACACTTGGTTATATATATACCAAAATATATATACAGGTTTTTGAGTAGTTTTTACATTGTTTGAGTCAAAAATATTATGAATAGATTTATATGGGATTTTATAGGAGACTGTCAACTTGGTTAAATATGTATGTCGACTGTGAAACTTTGACAATTAAACCCAAATGAAGATAAACATATGGAAAAAAAGGTATTCCTTATTTAATCCATGTTTAAATACATATAAGTGGAATGTGTATTCAAGGAATACAATACTGAGTATGTGTAAGTATATGTGATTTGTGTATCCTTGAAATTTACAAATAGAATTTATGTGTATATATATGCTCAAGCCACTAACCTTGAACACTATGAATAGTTTTATATAAATACTTATGTCTTTCAAAAATAGTTAAAATGTTTTTATATTGACTGTATTATTATTATTTAAAATAGAGATTAATACATAGTGACTGTGTGAATATTACATGAAACCGTGTATATTATATAAGAATAAATTAAGGTAATTTGGATTAAACATAGAGTTCACAAAAATAAGCGAATTGGATCATGTTTACAAAGGAACAGAGTATTGAAATCAGAATATAAAGTATGGATCTATCAACTATGTGTTACTTGACAGGAAGGATAGATGAATTGAGTTATTATTTGTCTTTCAAAATAAGCAACATGGGTTTGTGAATAGTATAAACATATACAAATACTTATTATTGACTATGTGTTAAAAGTTATATGTATGTGTGTGTGTGTGTACCCAATAGACACAGTTCACACACACACACACACACACACACACACACACACACACACACACACACACACACACACACACACACACACACACACACACATGTATCAATTTTTTCTAATATATATCAATTTTTTCTTGTTTATTTGAAATACAAGGTAGACTGTATTTTTACTCAGACAGAAAACAAAGATTATAATTTTGAATGAGTTAATGTCATAAACTATCAATGGAATAGAGTATTTACATTTATAAAATTATGACTACAACACTACAAATAGTTTTATGTGTATATATGTGCTCAAGCCACTAACCTTGAACACTACAAATATTTTTATATAAATACTTATGTCTTTCGAAAATATTGAAAATGTTTTTATATCAACTATATTATTATCATTTAAAACAAATATTAATACATACTAACTATGTGAATATTACATGAAGCCATGTATATTATATAAAAACAAATTAAGATAACTTGGATTAAACATAAAGGTCACAAAAATAAGCAAATCATATCATGTTTACAAAGGAACAAAGTATTGAAATTGAAATATAAAGTATGGATATATCAACTATGTGTTACCTGACAGGAAGGATAGATGAATTTAGTTATTATTTGTCTTTCGAAACAAGCAACATAGGTTTGTGAACAATATAAACATATACAAATATTTATTATTGACTGTGTTAAAAGATATCCTAGAATAATGGCATATATATGGCAATATATATAAGTCAACTATATCTATTGGGTAAATATTATGAAGTGAATAAATATATATATTATATATGTATTGATTTGTTCTTGCTTATTTGAAATACAAGGTAGACTGTATTTTTATTTAGACAAGAAACAAAGATTATAAATTTGAATGAGTTAATGTCAAATTATCGTTGGAATAGAGTATTTACATTTATAAAATTATGACTGTAAGTTATCATTAGGGTTGATATATATACTTATACAATTGTATATTTATATATCAAATACCTGAGGTTATAGTTTTTATGAATATACATCTTTGGAGATGTGTATGAAAACACTTTGAGTATATACATAAAACAAATTGTGTAAAATGGTTATAAACTATGAGGTGATACATAGTTATGTAAACTTGTGTAGATTAAAATAGTAAGTGTGTTTTAAATTATATATATTATGGGGTGTATATAATAAGAACATTTAAGTATACAAAATATATGTATAAGAGAACCTAGGCCCTCCTATACGTGTATAGACTATATTTATAGAATAGGTAGCATGTCTATATTTATAGTATGTGACTAAGCACATTAAGCCATGAAATACTAAAGGATTGGGAAGTATACACACATAGCCTAAGTTCATGAACTAATGAATAAGTGTTTGTTTATGAATTTATTAAATCATTATATAAATTATGGTTGTTGGTTTATATTAAGCAATATGAACTATATATTATGAAAATGATGAATTTGTAAATTAGCATTTCCTTAAGGAAAGTAGATTCTTTAGAATGACTTGTATTCTACCCATTTGGTAAATAAACTTGCTTTTCATGAATATTTTTTATGTGATTAATAATATAAATGAGGTTCATTCATATGTTTGATGGAATAAATGCATGTATAGTAATTATTTTTGTAATTAGCATGTATTTGTACTTGCTAGTAGAAATAATTGCATGAACTTGCTGGTTATAATAAATGTTAACCAAATATAGCATTGTTGGTTCTAACTAAGTAGTGAGATGGACTTCACCAGCTTAGTTAGCATCACCAATGCTAGATGAAGGTAATCCGATCAAGTGGTGTGTATAAAATTAACTGATCCTAGAGATCAATAGCTATTTGAAAAATTTAGCCAAAGTACTGTTAAGTAGACATTGTCATTTTATATGTATGATTTATGTGTTTGTACAATATCATGTTATAACGTATTTTATTGATGGTACACATCATGTAGTATAAATATTACCGCACATGGGTACTAGCATTTTTCTCTAGATTATCACAACGTCACTATCTACCCATCTGTGGAGGGAGGGGCATTCCCTATTTGAGAAATTGTGTGGAAGATCAATGGTCTATGGTTGGTTTAAAAATGATCTTGGATGATGTTTTCCCTCCCCACTATATTACTTAATTGGATACTACACTTGAGATTATCAAAGATACAGGAGTTAGAGTGACTCAAGCTCCATGGAACATTGTATCTATTATTGTATATATGTTAAGGCAAAATGCATGTTGTAAATGTAATTGATTTATTATTATATATTGAGAATAGTGGATGTATTATTGTATAAGTTGTGGTTAGATTTTAATATAATTACTTTCCTTATGCAGTTATGTTATATTACATAAAATGCTAGTGATCGGTAACTATTATTATTACATGTTTACTTATGTTTAATATGCTTAGTATGTTGAAGATCACTAATTAGATTTTCATGGTATAATATAATGAAAGAACAAGTGTTGAGTGTGTGTGTGTGTGTGTGTGTGTGTGTGTGTGTGTGTGTGTGTGTGTGTGTGTGTGTGTGTGTGTGTGTGTGTGTATTGCATTATTCTAGTAAATCCCTATGGGGATGTTACACCTAGCCAAAATAAACAATCTCTGATTGGAATAAAAGAGAAGCTAAATTGAGTACAAACTAAATAAAATAAAAATAAAAATACTTATACCTCAAATTTGTATGGAATAGAATTCTTCTTGATGTTTTGGATGGTTCCAAGGACTTGATTAAATTCTTGATGTTTGAATTGTTGGATTTCTCTTGTGATGTTCAAGATTGTAGTAACATGTAAGTAAAGGATGTTTGATTGACTTTAGTATCAATATGATGGCAAGATGATAGTATTATTCAAAAAGATTGATTTTGCATGGGGATGTAGTTGATTATATAGGAGTTTATGGGAGAGATCAATGGTTTGAATTCATCCATGGAGGATGATGATCTAGGGTGGATGAATTTTCTAGGAATTAAAAATTCTTAGAGAATTCTAAGGAAGCCTGTGAAGGGTTTTAGGAAGCTTAGAGATTTCTAGAATCCATTAGGAGTAGTTTATGATGAGTAGAGAGTGATTAGAGGGAGGATTTGTAGGATACATAATGAAGGTAGGTGGAGGTAGTTGGGAAAGAATATAAAATTCTTAAAATATTTTGCAAGTGGGAATTAGTGGATAAATGACATGATAAGAGGCTGGGTAATCGATGCGAGGGATGTTATAAGGTTAGTGTGATCTAGGAATATGGAAGGGAGTATCAGAGTAGTGTATTAGAATAAATTATAGATAATGATATAAAAGTGATTAATAAGTAAAATTAGCATGGAATGATGATGGAATTATTAGTGAGTGAAGGAGTAGTGAATTTTGAATATATACATCTTGTCCCTTTTTGAATGGGAATTATGATCAGAAGAAGTAATGGTGTTTGAAAGGAGAAAATGGTTGTGTGAATTAGTAAGTTAACATGGGTGATGCCCCCTTCAAGGGGTCATGCATGGAAGAACAATATGGATGGCCATTTGAAGGAGAAATGAGGGGCGGGATATGTAGATAAACATAAATAGGGTCGGTTCACAAGAAGGGTGATGGATATGAAAAGTGATAATGAATAATAATATTGATATAATCAATGAGATAAAAGTTTGATAATGCCCTTGGGAAAGACATACATGAGGGATAAAAGAGGATGATGTTACAGTCATGGATGTACCCCAATTAAGAGAAGAAGCCATAAATGGAGGATAATAAAGGAGACTGTAAGTGTTGGATGTATCCTAGGCAAGGACTCATGCCATGGAGAGCTGCAAGCTTGGATCAAATGATTTATTAAGCGATGTCATGAGATTTAGATGTATTTCAGATAAGGGCATATGTCGGGGAGAGCTACATGTTGTGATTGATGATTAGATTGATATCATAAGCTTTGGATGTATCCCAAGACAGGACACATGCCAGGGAGAGCTAGAGTATTTGACTGGATGATTGGAATGATTTTGTGACCTTTGGATGTATCATAGGCAAGGATACATGTCAAGTAGAATTATGATCATTTGAATAGATGATTGGACTCATGTCACGAGCTTTGGATGTATCTCAAAAAAATATGCATGTCAGGGAGAGATATAAGTGTTTGACTAGATTGATGGATTGAGTGGTTGATTGAAATATTTATTGTAGCTCAAGGATTGTATGAGCAGACATAATAATAGCAGTAAGTGAGATAAGGGTAAGTGCACAGAGTTGGGAGATAATTCTATGGATATTTTTCATAACACATATGCGTTAGTCAGAATCAGGTTACATACACATTATGACACATATGTTTTTAAAATATATAATGTGTACGCGTTATAATACATAATGTGTACGCATTATAATATGTATGCATTATATTGGATAAACATAAAACCAACAAACCCACATCCAAATGATAAAAGTCACTTTGTCCAAGAATCTATTCTCTACCCTCAAGCATGGAACCACATTCGTGGTTTATTTCTAGGAGGAGAAAACACACCATGATTGATAGTTAGGTCAACAAATAGATAATTCCACCGATAAGGAGAGGTAAGCAAGCAAAGTTAATATGTATTAACATGAAATTTTAGCATTTATTTTTTATTTGCATTATTTTTTTTTGTTCAAATCATTTTTTTCATTTGAAAAACTTGTTCAAGTGCAAGACAACACCCTCCTAACCCTCCTCTTAACACTCCTCATTACCCTCCTAGACCTCATATAATTTCATAAGATCCCCTAGGTATTCAAGAAGATTTGGTTGCACATATAATCAGAAACAAAATAAAAATTGAAGAGATAATTAGGAGAATGAGGGACCCCCATTTGACCAACACCCACCTTGTATATTTGACTGATACGTTAGAGTAAATAGTAGGCTAAGTTGATTCGATAATGAATCAAATTAATAGATGGGAATCTTATAGAGAGAGATGTAGTTCTTTCTATGCTGATAAATTGTCAACAAATGATGTGAAGGATAAAGAAATAACAAAAAAATAAATTTGTGAACATTTCTTGGATTTTAAGGGTCCAATATTACTCCCTTAGTGCTTGCGGCATGCATGGTCCCATCGGATGTGTCATTATGTAGCGTAGGATTATGAAGGAGATTTGTTAGCTTTCTCTTATTAGTGGAATTATAAAACCTCAATATCAAACAACTCTAGGAAATCAACAACTACTTACCTACGTACTTGGGTGAGCAATAACAAAGCTAAGCACAAATACAACTAAGAAATAAAGACAATAAATTAACTTTACCTCCCTTGTAAAATGAATCTTATTCGTTAGCATGTGAGTGTCTTGGTGCTTGATTTATGTGTGGAATGGAGTTTTTTGGTCAATGCATTTGCATTGTGGGCAACACCTCTTCTTGTCCACCTTTGGCTTGGCTTGGCTTGGTAAAATGAAGCTCTCTCTTAACAATTTAGCATTATAACTCTACACAAGAAAGCTTTGCCTCTCAACAATATAACATCATAACTTTGTCTTTAGAGCTTGTTAAACAATGGCCTTATCACTTGTATTTATAGATTCTCCAACTAACCCTAACTTACGTGTATTTAGGTTAGATTTAATCATGGTTAGGTTAGAGAGGGGACAAATAATTAATATTTGAGATAGAGATCCCATTTATTAAGCATGACTCTCCATTTCAGAATTTAAGGCTTTAACAAAGATACTTTTAATTCCTTGACTTTGAGGATGATGACATCATCATGACCTCATTTTTATTAACATTTTCTTTTTACAAAATCGATATTCACTAATTGCATATGGAAAATTTACCTAACCAATTAATTGTGTTTGCTTAGTTAATTCATTTTGTTTAGGGTTTATTTTAGGAATAGCTTAAGTGCCCCGCTTAATGGGTCCAAAGGTCAATTTGTCAATTTGCTAAGTTGCAATTTGATTGGGGATGAATTTGTGAGAGGTTATCATTGTGTACATGATAATACCTCCAATAAGGATGCCTCGACATGATTCTGAGCACTAATGTCTGATGTGCAAACAAAAGTGGGGCATTAAGTGATTATTAGACTTAATCTACACCATTTGCTAGAAACCAATCTGAAGTCCAATTAGGCTGGGAATGTGGCTAAAATGAGGCGTCTACATTTTCAACACTAGTGCACCCTACAAGGGGTAAAGGAACTTATATTTGAGGTTGAGAATAAGTTGTATGATGTTGGTAAGATACTTGACAGTATGCAATATTTTGAGTAATAGGATGATTAAGAGGTGATTTGAAAATGGCTATACCTTGATGCAAACCTTCACATGCAACTTCTTATAATATAATCATCATAATTACAAATTCTTATGGGTTTTTTCAAAAGGAAATTTTTAACTAAGAGTCACTATAAATATTTTAAGTCCTCAAATAAGGATGCCACGACATGATTCTGGGCACTAATGTTCGATGTGCAGATGAAAGTGGGGCATTTAGTGGTTCCTAGACTTAATCTACACCATTTGCTAGAAACCAATTTGAAGTCCAATTAGGCTAGGAATGTGGCCAATACAGGGCGTCTACATTTTCAACAATAGTGCACCCTACAAGGGTAAAGGCACTTATATTTGAGGTTGCAAATAAGTTGTATGATGTTGGGAAGATACTTGACAGTATGCAATATTTTGAGTAATAGGATGATTAAGAGGTGATTTGGAAATGGCTATACCTTGATGCAAACCTTCGCATGCAACTTCTTAAAATATAATCATCATAATTACAAATTCTTATGGGTTTTTTCAAGAGGAAGTTTTTAAGTAGGAAATATTAAAATAATTTTTTTCACTATAAATATTTTAAGTCATGAGTGGTCAACTAATTTCACTACCAACATTGGATTGAGCATTCACATACGCATTAGGGTTTGAAATATGCATGACTATTATCATTATGTAAAAGCATATTTCTAGCTTAAATTATATTCAAAGAATGAGCAACATCATTATTCAAAGGCATATTCATATTCAAAGAAGAAGACACTTTTAGATTCCATTTTAGTTTTCAATGGTTTTGAAGATTGCGCAACATTATTAACTTCTTTTTTATTAATTCTAGAGCTGATTTATTTCAATTTCATTTAATTTTGATGTCATAAAATTAAATCAATCATGAAAGCAAATACACCAGAATAAGTCAAACACACTAAGGTTTAAGAAATTTTCATAAATTAAAATGAACCAAAGGTTTGGGATCAAATACATTCAAGCCAGAAAACATTCCAAATCTTAGATCTAGGAGTATACACAAAGCAAGATCACTGAAAAATGAAACCCTAGGAGATGTAAGACAATGTTCAACAAAAGGCATGAATAAAATCATGCTTATGTCAAATAAAGAACTATAAAACAATAAGATTTAATTGATTACATAATTGAACATGGAAAGAGAGAGGGGCTCTCAATTTTTGAAAACATTGTTGCTCTAGTAATTATGATTGCTCTAGTAAATATGTGACTTTGAGTTATTTCTAAATTTTTAATCACAATCTGGGAGCACTTGTGCAAATGTATCATTCCATGAGCTTGTATGGAGCTGAACCTAAAATGGAGCAGTGCCAAGACTGTACAAATGCTTTTGGTCAAGCCATGTAATCTACAAATTAATCCACCAGTGTTGTTTGCTTTTTTCTAATTTGTAGCTTGTTATACTAAATTTGCACGCTTTGATTTCTAACTCAGCAAAATGAATAAATCTTACAAACTAAAAATTGATGAGAGTTTCGTTTAGGGGTTTGCATAACTACAACTGCTATTTTCCATCCTAATTTTTCAAACCCCCCAAAGCGAATAAAGAAATAAGTGAATAAGAAAATGCATAATAGTAACAATGCTAGCTAAGTATTCTAAGAGTGTTCTTGATAAATGTTTGATAATTACTTGATGATCAAATGAGCTCTACTCACTAGTCTATTTATAGATGCACTAAAACTTTAACTTTGTCAAAATTGACACATATTACCAACATTTAGTAGCAAAAAATGGGAAAGGCCAAAAAAATGGATAGGTTAGCCTAATTTAAAAGAGACTAGTTAATTATACCAAGGCAACACTCATGATCTTAATCACAGGGCATAACAATAATGAGATGGATGCAGAGATCACATGAAAATGCATGAAGATGGTTTCAAGCTTCAAATGTTGTTATAACGGTTCAATACCATCAATTTAAGCCATTTTTATATACATAGACAAATGTGCATGACATTTATAAACTAATCTGAAATTAATTACAAAGAGCATTTTTAAATGTTTACAAATCCAATCTTAATATTACAATACTTAACATGATTTTTGAGTGAACCTCAATCAATCCCCATTAATAATATAAATAAATTCTTTTTTTCTTTTTTCTTTTTAATTATCAAATCATTGTAAATATCCAATTAAAAGTATGGTAAACTAAATTTCATAAATTAAAAAATATATTTAAATTTTTAAAAAGATTATGATTTAATTTACATTATTCTTAATCCTTAACCATAAGAAGGTATAAAATATATGCAAACTAATACTGAAGTGAAAAGTAGCCTCTCTCCCTAAGGTGGGTAGGGTAAAACCCTTTCCATAACAAAAATCAATTCAACAATACACACAAAGAAACCAGCACGGAGGACGGACAATGAAAGAATGTTTCAGAGTTATTTTGCAGAAGCGACCTCTCCCAGTGTGTTGGTCAGGCTAGTCAAGATAGAGCTCAAATAACCCACAAAATCACCTTCGGAGTGGCCGGCAGCCGGATCGAGCTGAAAATGCCATTTTATCAGGCACCTCCCCTCTTCCTCTCCCTCCATGACTTGAAAGGTCGCTTGGTAACCCTGCAGGCCCTCCATGTTTCCGTCTATCACAGCATAAGTATAAGAATGGTTAGCGCAGTCTAAGGAAGTGAGTTTTTCCTTGACCCACAAAATTCCGTCAGGCGACGATGACGACGTGCTTGCACAGTACCGCACAGAGCCGGGGCCATGCTCTGGTGTTCCTTCCACTCTTTCACAGGTTTGCAGAGCAGGATACCACTTTTTAAATTCGTAGAAGTCGCTTGCGATTTCCCACACGCGATCCAGAGGTGCCGCCACCGGGATTTCCAGTGAACCCTGCCATTTAGAGCTGTGCATTTTTGCTGCTAAATGTTAGGAAAGATGAAGAAAGATTCGTTTGCGAAAGGGGCAATTCGGACCATTTTGGTAGCGTTTGTCCTTATTTGGGACCACCCTCAACCATCCCGGTGGATTCCTTCCACGTGTAGGGTCGATTAAGATATCACTCATTTTGTTCCAGTTTTCTTTTTGGCTATTCATAAGATGACACGTATCGTTAGACACTATCCAAAACACTTATATGTGACCTTGCGATCATGAGACATGCATTGTCGATATTGATGTCATTGACTTTCAATTTTTTAATAAGTTTAATTTGCTTAGCGTTTAATCAGAAAAAATAATGCAAATATAAATAAACAAACAATGTACAATTCTTTGAAAAAGAAATTTTTGGAAAAAAAATTGTGATACATTGTAGCGTTGGTAGTGTTAATTTTCTTAGTTTTTTTTACAGGGGAAGAGACTCCCCTTTCATTTGAAGGAGCAATTTTTTGCTGTGAATTACGATTCACATAATTTATTTAGATATGAATAATTTTCTATCTGTGACCTCTTTATGACATGTATTGTCGATATCGATATCTATGAGTTTCAGTGTTCCAATAAATTCAATTTACTTAGCATTTAAACAGAAAAAAAAATGTAAATATAAATAAATGAGCAATGTATAATTCTTTGAAAAAGAAAATTCTGAGAAAAATTGTGATACATTGTAGCATTAGCGCCATTATTCTTCTCAAAAATTTTAACAGGGAAAGAGACTCCCCTTGAATTTGAAGGAGCAATTCTTTGTTGTGAATTCTGATACACAAGTTATTTAGATCTGAATAATTTTCTACCTTGCACCAAAAAATGTTTTTAAAAACATTTCCAAGGAAAGGGAGATTCAATGGGATTTTTATTTGTGAAAGCTTCCAACTCAATATTAAAAATACATGATTGTGTTATTATTGGGTTAATCCCATATTGATAATAATTGTGAGACGAGGATGATTTATTAGGCATTACATTCACCAAAAGATAATGGAAAAAGAGGCTAGAGAATGAAAACCTAAAACTAATTAATTATATTCACCATCCAACCCCTTACTAACAAGTGCTTTCAGTTGTTGTATGCTAGAGTGGCTCGCTTTACCTTGTGATTATCACAAAAAATGAGTAAAAAATGTTGTTTGAGTAAATAATTTTTCAATCATTGCATGCTAGAGTGGGTCCTCTTGCCTTGTGATTAATAAATCTCTAATAAAAACAGTGTTTTAAGGTTATGCCTCCCTATACTATGTGTTATGAAACTCCTTTAACTTATGCATCTTTCTTCCAATTGTCAACTACCTTTGATATTAGTGTCTTTTCCTTTAATAATGCCCTCTCATTAACATCTAAGTGCTTAAATTTTAAACACGCATTGCCTCCCTCAATCATTTCTTCATTTCTTTTTTTTTAAGTTTTTCCATGGGCTAAGTAAATCTCTTGACTCTCGAGTCTTGTCTAATGTTATTCAGTAGGTACAGAAATAGCCTATATGTATATACGTCATACATATAATTAAAGGACCTTGGTATTGGTAACGGTAGCAGTAATAAAGCAAGTTGGTACTTGGTATGGCATTAAAGTTAAGTTGGAGTTGCATTGGTCAATATCACTAAAGCACCCAAGGGAATTATAAGGATTTTAATTCTTTTAAGCTTTGGATTGATGGCGATGTTAGGTTTACATGAGACCTCCCATTGGATGGGAAGGTGGTACATCTTCACAATTCTTCAACTTGTCCATCTTTCTTCCGAGTGTCAATTATCTTGTATCATAATAGTAATAAATATAAAAGTGGGTAATCAATTTGATAGATATCTTTAAATGAGTTAAGAGACATGGCAATAAAGTTTTGCACAAATTTTACATTTAATTGAATTGTTAACGGAAGTTTATGTGTATTGTATTATAGTTAATTTTACATGGGTAAAAATTGAGATACATAGGTGACTTATAACACATTAATATATCATGTGTTTCCTTTATGTAGTTTTTAAAAATGGACACGCTGTTTATTTTATGTTGATTAATGTTTTACACATTTGTTTATGGGTAATTAACTTTAATTCAAATCAAACAAAATTGATATTTTGGTTGACTTTGAATACATAAAAATTTCTATTAAGGGTTATTCCATGTAAGAGGCATTTGGCATGTGAGGGAATAATAAAGTAAGTATTGTAAATTGAAATTTTTGCATGGGTTGCCTCGGTTTGGTTGAAGAAATTGGGTAGAAAACATAGAGATAACATGTGAGGAAGGTGGATATCAAGTCTGTTCTTGATAGAGAACACAACATAACATATGACATGGTCATTAATATTATATTAATACTAGAATAAAGCACACTCACAAAATATGGTTATTAGATCTTCCACATACTCATGGGACCTTTGAAAAGAGACCATATTTAGATTAAAAAAACTAAAATGAGAGTTATTTATATTTATCAGGGAAGAGGCATTTTCATTGACAAGCTCATACCATAGATTCTTCTTGCAACTTAGATGCTAAATAAATTTGTCTCATATTTAATGATAGATGTTGATGAGGCATTTGTGATTAGACTTCAAACCTTTACTTGGTCACATGGGACAAGGTGACTATCAGCAATAACAAATAGAGAGTGGGAATCATGTGTAGACAATCGAGTTGTGCAAGCAAATGTTTTACTAAAATTTTGAATTAATGTGGTAATTAACTTTAATTATGCTAAAATGATTATAGTATAATAGAAAGCTAAAATTGCACTTTCAACAATCAGAATAAATGTAAATATTTAAATTTGACAAGATGCAAATGATTGAAAGAAGGCTAACACTGAAAATGATTAAAAAAACTAGTTGTTTCTCTCTGTAAATTGACTATGTTTACCGATAGAAGACTGAAATGGGAAAATAGGAACAAACTATGTAGAAACCCAAAAACTAAAATTGAAGGATGAGGAAGGTTAGGACCATCCAGTTGGGGTCAAGACTATCTACCACTTCTGACCTAAATTGGATGTTTTTTACCCTTTACAACTAACAAAAAAATTGGGGCACAGTCATGTGTGATAGTTAGATTTAGGATTGTATATGCATATTTGACCTTCAAGAGTGTATGAAAGACATGCAAATAGTTTTTCCAAGGTGGAAACCCAACTAGGGCTTGTAATGATTGAAAACCTACAAATAGAAAAAGGTCTAGAGTGTAACTAGGTTGAGCTGACCCCAATCACCCCATGATGATTGAACGTTTCTTACATATCTACTACTCTGAATAGGGAATTCAAGCCCATGTAGTTCTCCTACCTAGAGTATTTTGTGCAATTTTTATCCTTTGAGTATATGAAGGCATATAGAGATGGTTTGAATATTGATCATGTTTTGCTTTGGGCTAAGTAAAACAAATTTATGACTTGGTTGAAGACTACTTGTAATGCTTAGAATAAGAATTGGAAGAATAAGGAAGCTTTTCTCAATGTGTATTAGTGTAAATGTGACTCTGTATTGAAATTGTCAATTGGAATAATAAGCGACTTAAATTTTCTTTTATAACAATCCAAAAGAGGAAATCACATGCTTGGAAGCTTAAAAACAAGGAAGACAAAGTAAGGGAGGGTTTAATTTTAAAATATGACCATTATAAGACAAGGGTAAAAAACATCTCATAGGGGTTAGGACCATTTTCCACTCCTAACCTAAACTAGACAATATTTATCCTTAAATAAATGTGCAACTTTGTGGGTCAAGGTCCATCCGAACATATACTTAAGGGCATTTTCAACTAATAGAACATTTATGTAC